>BCJD01000002.1:2460276-2482727 GCA_001600195.1 Yarrowia keelungensis | reverse complement strand
AAGTACGGTAATCTATGCCATAAAGTACGGTAATCTATGCCATAAAGTACGGTAATCTATGCCATAAAGTACGGTAATCTATGCCATAAAGTACCCGGAACTCAAGGACACCAATAGAATAATACACAATAAATCAGCACCATATGCCTAATTTTAGTTAAAACGTGAATAGTCCAACATTCGTAGTTTGGTGATCATAACATTGTCTTCACCTAATGACACAAACAGAAGAGTCCTGTATATTCTATAGCCTAAGAAGAGAAGAAGACTAACAAGACAAAAGGACATCGATAACACCATAAAAAAGCATCTTGCACTTCTACATTAAGCCTGGATGTTTTTCCAAGCAAATTTATCCAAACATGACGAATATTACTAAGCAACACAAAGAGATGCCATATTGGGCAGTTGTAGGCAGGAACAAGAAACATAAATAGTACAGAACAAAAAATGCGACTACGAAAAGTGGCCTCATACACTTTTGGAGCTCGTATATCTCAAATTCGAAAAGTCGACATTTCGATGTCTTTCGGCCACAAAAACTAGAAATGCCCACATCTTCAGGAATACTCATCAGGAAGCATCTTAAACTGGCTGGAAACAATGAAATAGTTGAAATAACAGATTGAATAAGTTTTCAATACTCCATACCCATTATTGAGATGTTTTCTCTCAGAATTCCCAGATCAGATTATGAGTGTGTCTATCAGAGAGCTTCAAACTGCTGGAATCTTGTTGAGTACACATTCCCACAATTCCTAGAGTCTCAGAGAGTCTACTGAGCTTTTATTTTCAGCTACAACTTGATCAGTTCTTCAGATATCCTGGCATTACGCTTGCTTACTAATCACCACTAAATACAATTGTGGTCATCAATCATCAAAAGCAGGAGCTGGCAAAAAGAGAACACTACAGATGTACTAAATGACTATTACACAAACCTCGGATCAACTCCTCAAGTCTTCTTCACATTATGAAACCCCGAAAAAACCACTGTTGTCTCTCCATACCAACATGAAACTAACGAAGATCTCATTGTGAAGATCGTGGGGGGTTTTAGATCACGTTAGTGCACTTCCAATACATATAGTCACCTTAGCGAGGGTCCACACATTCTCACCATGTCTACACAGGTCACTCATACTTCTCGCTTCTTATGCAGACCATCGGCTACAAGTACTGTTGAATACGGAGTTAAGCGAGGCTCAATGGGGCAGGAAGGTGATTTTTAAGGCTTCTGTACGGGCAGGGCTGTGTAATATAGCACCTCTTGGGCGAATCGTGTGCCTCACAAGGTTACAGTGAACTCCTTCTTACAAGATAAAAGATTTCTCTATGAGAGGCTCTAAGAACCGTTTCTTTTTAGGCAGAGTTCCGCACTGTATCTGTTAGCGAGACATGGGCCCGGATTTATACGAAATTGAACTGTAGGCCCTTGTGTATCGTGTATTTGGCTCTGGAGTCTTTGTTGTTTTAGAGCTCGTTGAGGATTGGCACTTGTCTGAGTGACTCAAAAAGAGACAACGGTGACCGTTCAAACGCCCGCCAGGGTTTAATAATAAGCGTCTACGGGATCGGGAATCAACTTGTCCATGTCTCTGGAGCTATGGTTTTTGTGTTAGAGGTAGCAACGTTGGAATGTGGCAGAGGCGAGAGTTTCCAGCGACAAGTGGAGGTATACGAATACGACAGGTTTGGAGACTTGATCGTAGGACTCCGACAGACTAGGAAAGCGTGCCAATATCTGCAATTCAACTCAACAGTGGAAACTTGGTGTACAAAGAGCGATGCAAACTCGGTGTACAGTCGCACCATGTAGACTTGTAGTTAAAACAAAAAACATTTCACGACGATCAAGATTGAGACATGAAAAAGTTGCTGGATACTCACGCGGCACTAGCACTCAGAGAGCTGGGCGAGAATTTGTTTTTGCATGCAGCGGAAACGTGCTGGAGATCGGTATCTAGAAGAGTCTCTGCAGCAACAGGAGTCAATTGGTTTTTTGGCGACAGGACTGTGGTGAAAGTTAGGACTGGTGGAGAGAGTGAAAGTCCAGCGACCATCTCGTGTGGACGCCTCGGCTAAATTGTTTCTTCAGAAGTTATGTGTGAAAAGACTTCTGAGCTTCTTGGACGTGGGGTATCTGGAGCCGAGGTCGGTGGTTTTGCACATTCCAGGGGGGTTAATTGATGCATTGTATGACTGAAGAGAAGGGTGGCGGTAGCAATTGACTGAAAATTGTGTTTCACTTAATTTTTGGCGTTTCTATGGTGTTTTTGAGAGGCTGTATGCCTACTGTACACTATATTTTTTGAGTCACGAGATAGACGTTTCAGCCGTTTAACTGGGAGGAAGAGTTGACAAGACAATTCAATAGAACTGTTGAGATCGTTTGGCGAACTCCCTGATGTGTTAGAATCGCTATTCTACGAGATATGACATCTTCGGCTACTACACTAGTTCCTCCCTCGCTTGGGCGTATACAACCACCCAGCCGAAGTCACGATAATCTTACGAGTTTGAGACGTGCGCTCTGAGACACTGTTGCTTCTTTGCAACATGGTGTACGCGCAGTAGCGAGGTGAGCTTGGAAGAGGTGTGCAACGTTCTGCACGAGACACTTCACATAGAGAAGTCGCTTATTCTGCACACGGGTGTAGGTGCATGGTGCCGTGTGAAGAGGATCATTAGGTGAGAGCAGCGTGTTAATCGTGTGTTAATCCGGTGTTTATTTTTCGTCTCCATGTCTCAAGTTGATGAGACCTTGTGCTGATAATTTCAGCCAGTCTTCCCCACATGAAGGGAGGGCTATCAGAGCGTTTGAGCCAACGAAGACAATGAAGCTGATAGCAGGTGGGATGTGGTTAGTAGAAATATGTTTGGATAGCTTTTGATCGAGATGACTTCAGAAGTGTAGGGTTCTCCACATCTCATATCCAAGATACATGACTGAGTCTTGAGTTGTTGCACCAGGTCTGCCCAGCCAATGAGACCATTAAATACTTCCCCTCTCATTTCAAGAGAAACCAATGAAGGATTTCAACAATCCCACTCAGTAGCACTTAATTGAGCTCTGTTCTACCTGTCAATTACATGTTTTCCTCACTGAGGCAACTCAGATACTTCAATTGAATCGTATCAACGAAGAGGAGGCCGGTGTCATACTCATCAACTTATGACTAAAACAGTTACAACGCTTTAAGTGACCTATTCCTGCCATTGAGCTCAGAAGGAGCCATTTCGATGTTCAATCGTAGCCCCTGACTAAGCCAACTGCAGATGACTTATCAAAACTTGTAGATGAGGCCATCAAGAACATGCCACTTGTCTTCGTTTGACAGGCACTCATAAAAATATGATTCATGTATGTCATTCAGACAGGTCAAATAGCTGCCAGTAAGCCCCATAAGAGATTGAAACACACAAAGATGATTCATTCTACATGACCACTCAAATGATTGAAACGATCAACTACAAGTTAAGTGGACAAAAGGTCTATGTAGAACGAGTTGATCAAAGCACCACACGACGCTCTCCATCATGCCTCAGTCTTCAGTATGTAATAACATAAATAAACTATATACAAGTCTTGTCCATATCTACTTCTTTCCTCCCTTCTTCTTGCCAGTCTTCTTGGGACCTCCATTCTGGCCATTCTGGCTCTCCTCCTTCTTCTCCTCCTGCTTCTCCTTCTTCTTCTCCTCGACCTCCTTCTTCTCTTCTCCGTGTTCATACCGAGCTAAAGCCTCATCCAGAGACTCGTGGTACTGGTGCATCTTGTTGACGGCCTGTTTTCGGAGAGCTCTGATTTCGGGGTCACCATTGGTCTCCACGTCATCAAGAGTAAACTGACGCTGAAGCACCATCTCACACAAACGTCTATGTTGTTCTTTGGGCGCCACACTGCCCACTACACCTGCCTTTGACTCGTCGATAAACTTGTTGATCAACGGTCCCAACTCTTTCTCTGTGTCTCGCAGCGTCTTGTCAATCTGCTGCTGAGGACTCAGTTTCTCCTTGGGAGGAGCCGAGGGAGCGTTGGCAGTGACTGTAGGCGGAGGCTTGTATTCCTCCTGCTTCAACAGCACGGTGATCATATCTCCAGTCTTGATACCACAGGCTCCCAGAGGCTTGGAGTTGTCCAGCAGCTTGTTGCCATCGTGGATGAGAATCACCTGAGACAGAAGCACAGGCGCATACACCTCGTCGACCTGATTCGATCTAACTTCGTCCTTTTGGGGCTCTTCGGCCTCAGGAGACGCACTCTTCTTGCCCTTCTTCTTCTTGATGGGAGCACTCTTTCCTTTACCAAGCTTGGCCTTGCGCTCCTGCTCCTCCTTCTCCTCCTTGGCCTTGATTCGAGCCTGTCGCTTGGCCTTCTGGTCGTCCTGGATGAAAATTCGCACCCGTTCTCTCAGAAAACCGACGGTGACACCGGCTTTGGGGTCCTTTTCGCTGCGCGAGTCCTCGGGATCGAACGAGATCTGGATCTTGTGCGATCCGTACGTGAAGTAGACGTACTCGGGGGGCTGGTTGGCGAGTCCCATCGATTGTGCGAGTTTGCGGAACATTGGAAGACAGACGGATACTTGTATTGGGGTTCACACGCCTTGATGTGAGACGGAGGAACGGTTATGGGAAATAAACTTCGAGAGCAACGAGTAGGAGGAGACGAAATCGACAAGAAAGTGCTGGATTCGCATAGATTTGAGGTCTACCACAAGTACAAGTGTTCAAATGTGTGTCTATTTTGCACTCTTATTTTTGTCCAATTTTCACCCCCAATTCTCACCCCTTATTTTTCACCTCTTATTCCCACCCCCCCTTATTCCTAACACCTAATCGAATCTTGATGGTGCCTGCAAAGGAGAGATTGCTGAAGGTTAGATATGACGTAAGTGTGGCGTCACGTGACTTCCGAAAGCTCCGACAAACTCTCTTTTTTCCCGGAGCTCTTCCCCACACTATCTCCTTTGAGCACGGCTTATGTCCGCCAGCCCCATGCTCCGGCCGGGTAACTCCCAAACGATAACGCAAGGAAAATGCACGATCAACTCTGAATGCTTTTGAAAAACGCCGTTGTTCTTTGAAACGCAAAAAAAAGCAAAACTCGAAAGAAAGCAGTTTGAAACGTAATCGAACAAGAGTCTGCAATCGCGTCAGTGGGGGTCAATTGGGGGAAAGAATGGACGGGAAGTGAGAGGAACAGTGTGTACAACGAGTCATACCAAGTTCAAGCAAAAGCTCTTCTACACGTTTCACCGATTTCCTCCTATCCACGTTTTAAACAAACTCACACGCTAATCTCTTGGTTCTTAGGTTGCTGTCGGCCCTCCTGAAAATCTTCTAGAAAAGCCTGTGAGTACTCTCATGACGGTTTGTGCTATTAATCTATTAGTATGATGACCCGAGAGTCCAAGGGCGGAAAAAGCAAAGACGACCGTGTCTCACCCCCTGGCTTAGGGTTCACAAAGCCCAACGCTGTGCCTATAAAGGTTTTCCCTCTTTTAGTTAGACTCTACTTAGACGTATGTCTATCGCCGACTAGGTGTGCCTCACACAATGGACACTAGTCTGTCTCCTCCAGTGCCTGAAAACCGTCGGAGAAGAGAGTCCCTGAATCGGAGAGGACTCGTGGAACCCAGGAGTGAACTCCAATCCCCCACAAAGTTTCATTTGCGTTCACATCAAGACTTTTTCCCATCATCCCACCTGAGTAGCCAGCGTCTCGACTGCATGTGCCATTTTCTCGGACAAGGAGTAAAAGCCACCCGTGAGACCTTTTATCGATAAGCCACTCGTGCTATAGACCTGGATGCGGACAGCCGTTTGCTCCACGAGCTTGCAATCTCGTTGTTTTCCGGCCAAACGTATAGCCCAATCTCCGACCCACTCAAAAGTGGACGAGACTTCTCCGACCAGATCGTAAGTTCCAACCTCGGCTATTTTTGGGGAGGTGGACGACACCGAGAAGAGCACTTTGTTGAAGTCCCCTAGTCTTCAGGAGAGAGATTTGGTGTTGTGGAATAATTTGCACTTCCCATCTACTCACATCTCCACAACTCCGTTTCCCGGACTACAGCACCGTTGGACGCAGGACATGCTTCTATGCTGGGTGTCCACGAGGCCCGCTCGTATACGCAAACCCTGCCTGTCGGAGATAGATGATTAAGCATGGCTTTTAGTGTATACGGCGGTCTTAGGCAGCCGTCTTTGGCTTGTCTCCGAGGCACTGGACACAAGAAGAAGTCCTTGTCGGCCCAGAGTGCTTTGTTTTTTCGGTTGTACGGCTGATAAAGCTGTAGAGGCATTACGGCTGACGGAGGCATTACGGCTGATTCGGGGTTGCTACTAAAGGGGAAGAAACAGACGACGGTAAATGAGGGACTTGCCAAACCGACCCTCGGCCCACGGCTCTTATCTCGGTACATAGACCCTGCAGAATAGTGCAGAACCGTTTCGTGGCTATAGGCACAGGGCTATAGGAGGTAGCTACTATCATAGGAGCTATTTATAGCGGACAAAGACTGCTGGACAAAGTCGTCCCGTCTAGCCGGAGAGTCTGAACAGAGTCATCACAAGGAGCCATTGTTATAAGCTCCCACTAGTGGCCCAAAGCCTGTGTCTATCGTCTTATCAGAGACTCAAGGGGATACACTCTGCGCTAGTGCACTGTTATGCTGGTCGCAAACGTACCCTCCGAAAGCTGACCAAAGGGGCAATCGAGGCAGTCAGTGGGTCGCTGTGGAGTCAGTGGGTCGTCTAGAGTGCAGAGAAACAGTGGGGTGACTTCTGGGTGGAATGACAGAAGAGTCAGTGGGTCAGCAAAGAGGGTGGAGACGTACAAGCCTAGTGTAGCATGTGTGGGCTCTCTCGTGCGTCTTCTATACGCCTGCAACGTTTGCCAAGTCTTGCTGTCTCTTTTATTTCTGACTAATTATGGCGATTTCCGGAATTTCTTGGATAATCCAGAAAATGTTGAAAATTCAGAAAAAACATTCTTTCTCCATTTCAGCCACGGACTTTACTTCCGCATCAGGCCAGCCTCTCGCCCCTTTGCCAGCAAAGCTCAAATTTAAAGCCAAGACAGTGGGGTAACGTAAGCGAGGTTTGAAGGATATAGCCGAGATTGCCGAGTATCCACATGCGCCGTTTCAAAACAAACACTCGGGGCCTTTGCTTTCTTTTTCTGCCCACAGACGACGCGGCAACCAGCTCCAGACCGGTATTTCTGAAACATGGCCTCACCAAAAGAAATGAGATGACGATTTGCAGCCAAATATGGGAGCATGGTTTTAGGTGTGAAAAAAAGGCAGACGCGTTTTTCAAAAGAATACAGCACCACGGGGGAAATATACATTGTAGCGGGGACTTCGCAGCCGTCCTCTTTTTGCTGTCGACGAACGGCTGACGGGCCTCTTTTTATTTTTTGCCGCGTCCTCCACGTTGTGAAGATCCTGCAACCGATCGTCTGAGACTAGAAAAGGAGGGCAGAAAAAAAGATAAAAACCCCAGAAAAAATTATGGGAAGTGGGAAAACCAAAGAGGCAATGCTGACGGTGATAGAAAACGATTCCACAAGTCTCCCTTAGCTCAGGTGCATTTCTAACTCATCTATGAGATACTACGTATGAAAATTGCACACTTGTATCCGTCCAAAAAACATGCACAACTTCGTCGAGCCACCCACTCGTCGTGAAAGTCAAAAGCCCGATGCGGAAAGCAATACGAGCTCTTGTCGTATAGCACGGGTTGTTGTTGAGCGGTATACGTTGGCTTCAAGAGCCATGTTCTGGCTCGATAGCGTGGCAGTGCTGAGGTTAAGACGAAAACGGAAGAGCCCTACGCTCGCTTACAGCTCGAGTAGTCTCAAACGGCAAATGTACAGTACCTCGAGGCAATCATTCTCAAGCTGTGCATGCAGAGAGCGAGGTTAGCACAAGTGCAATTGACAAGAGGCCTAACTAGCAGAGCTGTATCCGAGACGCACATGCTGTACAAATTGTGGCTTGTCGTACGATTCTAAGCGAGATGTTGCAGGTGCTACAAGTAGTGATTATGTAACGAGAGACTAGAAGTGGATGTAGACTGTAAGAACACTCAGACTAGAGTCTAGACTTGAGAAGTGTTGGAAGAGGGTTAATGTGGTTACGAAGAATTATTTTGGCACCCCCTGAAGGACCGATATAATCTGAAGTTCTGAGGACAAGACAACCCAACCTTAACTACTAGAAGAACCTCCACTAAGATGAACCAGTCAAGTACAAGTACTTGTACAAGTAAGTTGAGCCAGTCTAGTTCTCAGAATGCTTGTCGTCGTCACACACACTCAAGTAAACACAATGAAGCTCCTCACTATATCATACCTTACTTGAACCTCTTAAAGGAACGCCGTGATTACATAATAACACATTGGAGAAGACATGTGTACAAGACGTTTCGCAGAAAACTACAACACTACCACTTCAAATGAAAACGATCATCATCCACAGTTCCCCTACTGTACACTACATCTACCACACCCACACACCCCCTAACTCACAACTGCTCATACTTTCTCTAGTAGCACCTTATGCTTACATAACCTCAGGATACAACACAATCCATACTCAAAGTAACCACTCTCTTACCATTGTTTAACCCATATCATCCATTTATTTTAATATCCACCTCTCATCTCGTCTACTCCTTACCAAGCAGCTTTTCTCTCACCTGCTGGTACCGTCGCTGTTTCTCCTCGTAGGTCTCCTTGTTCTCAAGGACTACCGCCGGTTTCGGCGCGCGCACAGGCGCCACCGGCTTGAGCGTCTTGTCGCGCGTCTTGAGCGTGAACTGGCCCCGGAACCCCGGCTTGGAGGGAGCCAGGTCGCCCTGGGTGTGCACCGACGACAAGATGGCGCCACTGAGCGGCTTTTCGCCGGCGGCTTTTTTGGTCTGGGTTAGCAGGGCGCGCGGCTCGCGGCTATACCGCGTTAAAATGTACACTTACAGAGCTCCAGTCGTCACTCCAGGGGTCGGGCATGCCGAAAGTGTCAGGGTGGTGAGAATCAGAAAGAGAAAATTTAGGTTGTCATGTGACCGAGGAGGTTGGGGGGGAGTTTATGGTAAGCTGTAATTAGGGTAGAAAAGGGGGGTTTCTGTGTGACGAAAATACGAATGAGTGAGGTGTTTTTATTTGTTTTGTAAGACGTGTTTTTTTCTCACCCCACTATCTCCTCCCTATGACGTCATCCTGTTTGGTGTGTCTGGTGTGGCATACACTTGTGTTTAGACCCCTGATGTGTAATACGAGAACCTTAACGGGAGGTGGGAAGTTGGTTAGATTGGGGTTGGGTGTAGGTGGGGAATATGTGAGAATATTGTAGAGTTCTAGATGTCTTCCTGATTGTATGGTAACTTTCCCAATCATTATCCTCCACTTATGAAACTTTTGGCGACTTTTTCACTTTTGTTGGGAAATCTACTTGGGAATAGTGGAGAGAAAAAGTGTGCTGGGGGTCCCTTTTCGGGGCTTCAGAGGTGGCAGAGCTAAGAAAAATACACCGTTGGATAGAGAATAGTTGACTTCCTAACAAATACAAGAGATGAAGAAATACGGCCGTCAATATGTGATTCAAATTCAGTACCTCAGTGGCACCTTATAAAGCACCTTTACTTAAGCTTAGGTAAATTAGAACCTACCACTACCAGGAAAATATCACAACCATCGCCCTAAAATACCAAAGGTCACCTCCCCCAAACTCACCACTGAACCCCCTTTCTTTTATTACCAACTTTCACTCGCTTACTAATCACCCTGCCTTACTGCACCTCCAGCCTAAACATACATCATCAATGCAAGAGCAAGAATAATACCATGATGGGATGAGGATAACAGGAGAGTCCATAAAACGCTCAAAAGTCGGTCAAATTGAACAAGAAAAACGCCCCCATCTTCAATTACCCTTGCCCAATACACTCCCACCACTTTTACCTTCATATCTCTACCCCAACACCACCCATTTATATCTACCTCCACTCTCAGCCTCGCCACCTTACTCCTATACACAAGACTCATGTAATAATATTCAATATTCAATATATAAACCTGGCGTGAGAGCCTCCTTACTTCTTCTCAGCAGCAGACTCAGCAGCCTTCTCCTCCTTGGCAATCTGCTCGTTGAGCTGCTTGGCGTCGACGTTTCGAACCTGACCAAAGGCGCTCTCAATCTGCTCCTTATCCTGGGGAATCTGGATACCAGGGCCGCCAATGTTGGCCTGCTTACCCTCCTGGGAAGGCATGACGGTGGACTTGAATTCGTTGGACATTTTGTGGGTTTTTTGGGTCTGTTTTTTGTGTAACCGGTGTGGTGTGTGAAGTTGTGGGGTTGATTGCTGGTGGCGAGCATATCCAAGGTGAGTGTCACGTGTGGCCAGATTGGGTAGGTAGGGTTGGGGTTGATAGACGGCAGGCTGGGAGATTAGGGTTGGGGTAGAGCTGAATGAGGTAATTAGGTTAGGGTAATCACCGATAAGGCAGTCAAGGTTAGGGCAAAAACATATTAAGCAAGCAGGGTTAGGGCAAAAACGTATTAAGTAAGCAGGATTAGGGCATCAACCCAAATTCAGCCTCCAGGGCTAGGGCTGTGGCTAAACTCCGACTTCCGATTCCCCGCTTACATAAGCACCCCCTCTCTCTCGCAAATAGACCTAACTCGACAGACCTTAAAACATTCTTGCATCGTCCATACATGTCATCTGCAGGCTGATCTTGTTACCAAGTGTGACACAAGTTGAGTAAACGTGTGATTGTCCTAATTGGCCACGACTGCCAAGAACATTGCTATTTCTCTGTGTCAACCCCTGTAATCCATTGGTGGTGAGGGCATGTGTCATGTAGTCTCTGGGTATTCCATAGAGTTCCTATACTTGCCTGTTTGGTGGTTCAGGTATACACACAAGATTTCATGGGCAGTCTTTATATTATCTCGGATAAGCCAAATTAGCCCATAGCTGTTAGTTCTTATATCATCGCGTTAGGGGTATGGGGGTGGTAAAAGAAAGGGAGTACCTGGGGAATATTGTAAAAAATCACGAAACAGTTTTTTCCGAATTTGTTAGATTTTCTCGATTTATTACTGGTTTTCCGTCTATTTTCGTCTATTTCCGTTTTTAGCTCCCCTGTACAGGTCTCCATTAAAGTGATTAAAAACAAGGTGCGCAAAAAGAAGCCTGCAAGCTTGCCCGGTGGCAGCAGCGAGACAAGCGAGTCTATGGTTTCACAGCCGGAGCTTGAGCTAGAGCGAGCGTCCGAGTCTGTAGTAATCCATGTCCATGGGTTGAGAAGATCGGAATCATCAGATAGAAGCTACCTTGGAGTCACGTTCGGAACCGCTGTCGCAGTCGCTGCATAAACGTTTCTCGTTCGGGAATCACCAGAGGCTCCTCGTAGTCGTCGCAGGCCTCCTCCTGATCATGTACGAGATCGGGCGACGTCTGAGATCGGCTGTGGCGTGCTATGGCACACGAAGCAGCAGCAGGTCTCCAGGACGAGGTCCAGGTGGACGACTTGGAGGTCGAGTTGATGAAGGTGGAGTTCATCAGCGACTTGTCGGTTTTTCCGTAGGAGGACGACTCGCCCGTCTTGCCTATGGGGTATCTCAAGCGGGTATGGGTTGTGTTTGTGGATCCTCGTGAGCCCACGCACTTGCGCAGCTCGCTGCGAACGTCCAGGGAATCGTAGTAGGTATCTGTTTCGTCGCTGAGCACGGACGGGGTCTCCTTGTGCTTGTTCTTCCATCGGCGCACCTTGTAGTGTTTGGGTTTAGGAAGCATGTCTGTGGCATGGCAAGTGTAGAGCGAGTCGTTGGCGTCGGGGTCCAGAAAGATGTCTGTGAGCGTGGGCTTCTTCTTCTTCCCCAGGAGGTGTTTGAAGGTGGCTCGTTTGGGGGGTTTGAGGGACTTCACATTTGTGGATTTTGAAGACTTGACAGACTTTGAAGACTTGTGTGATTTCGACGACTTCACCGACTTGGTGCTCTTTGAACTCTTCACCGACAGATCACGTGAAAACGCTCGTCTTCCTTTTCTTTCTCTTTCCAAGTAGTCGGTGGGGTCTGGGGAAGAGGAGACGGAAGACAGACACGTGCCGGGGTCATGGGAGTCCAAATACGGAGCTGCTCGTACAGGAGGCGTGGCCATGCGGGTGCGATATGCTCTCATAGTGGTGGGGTTGAGAGGGGAATGCTAGCTGCCAGGTACCGTACAGCTTTGTGCTAGGTATACTTGTATAGCATAATCTGATATTGTGTCACCTTCTTTAAGCTATAGGTGAGAGAGGTTGGTAGTTTGTGAAAAAGACTATAAGCGATTTGTTAGTCTTTTCTAGGCTTCTACACTTGGTCTTCTACTTGGTTCCAAGTTCTTTACTACACCATATATCGTCACCCTTCCATCGCCTCCGAAAAACCACCGACTTAAGGGTCCGTGAAAGATCCGAAGCCCGTATCCGCCCGTACGCTTGGTGTGACCGGGGACTCGTAAAATCCAGCCTAGCACTAGCAGCAGCGTGGTGTCAGTCGGACGCAAAAGGAAAATGGTTAGGCTGCTGGGCCAGCTAGCGGGCCTTTTAGTGACAGCTCCGGGGGCATACAAAGGAGTTTGACAGATAACGGGGTGGTATATTGCCACATGTCGGGCTATTGTAAGGCACCATTGGGCGCTAGTGGGGCTAGCAGTGGTACAAACTAGTATTGTTCCGATTTGTCATGGGAAATTGAATTTTGTAGGTAAAAGCGGGAAAAAAGGAGAAAAAAATATGGGGACTTCAGAGGACGAATTGAAAGGGTGCCAGTAAGCCTCTGGTCAACCCGTCATCGAATTTTCGCTCCACTTGTATATACCCGGTTATAGGGTTGCATTGAGACTAGTCTGGGGGTCTAAAAAGGTGGTGTGAAGAGTGACGAGAGAAGAAAGAAGGACAATTAACGTGACTGAATAGAGACTACCGTAACGGGCTTTGAGAGATCCACCCAGCCGCTGACACACCCAGCTTCGGACCCTCGACCACCCTCCGTCAGCTGTACAAATCCAATCTTTGCTTTCCTTCAAAAGTTAGTGTATCGTTCGTCATCACACTTATTCGCGCTCATACTTTTGAACATACTGAGGGACAAAGTTGGGTTTGCAACACTATGTGCAATACGGTTGACCTGCAGGTGCACAATATACACAGAGTTTCGGGACACTATGTTTTTTGCACTTTTTCTTGCACGAGATACATGGACTGTCTACAGAGGCAAAGCAAGACGGGTAAAGCAGCCCTTTCCCTCTTTCTGCCCCTCAAGACTCGAAATAAGGACCACCTGCTGTAGGAGAGCCAGGTATCTCCGAAAAATCGGATTCCGAACGCCCCCACACTCTCTTTTTTACTCCCAGCAGAGTTTAGAAACTGCTCTGGTGTGACCAAACCACCTGTAAGGGTCTTTCCTCTAGACACTCAACTATACACTTCTCCGGGAAATCTCCGATCACTGTCTCGCTCTAACAGCTTGCACAGTGTGGACCAGTTCCGACTTTGTGCACGAATGGGGATTCTTTTAATTTTGGCCACTTTTTTTTTTTTTTTCCCTTCTCCATTTTTCTTTTAGGGGCTCCGCTAGTTGAGGTGTCATTTTGGCAACAAAGAGGTTTCACAAGCGAGTACGGAAGCGAATACGGTGGTTGAGGGAGGGTTTGCTAATAGAGACGATAGTGGAAAACGGTTAAGACTTTATTCGGCCCTTTAAGGAAAGCCTTGGAAAACGGAAGAAGGAGAGAATTTGACGGGCCATCATAAGACATCTACGTTGCTGTATGCTGGGTCTGCTGTCTTTTTCGTTTTTGTGCTGGCTAAGTTGTAGGACTCGAGAGTTAACGTTGGTTTAAGTTGCAACGTTAGCGATGCACAGTTGATAGTCTTGTGTGCAGCGAGTCTGCGGCAAAAAAAAGGGCAAAAACAAGTTGGAGCTTCTTGGGGATTTGCGGAAAGCCTGCTGGGGTTTCGCCTTTGCCTTTTTTACACTTTGGGGCGAAATAGAGTGGCCTACAGCTTTCAAGCAGGTGCACCTTGTCTGCTGACTCTGTGAGCTACAAAAGAGCACGCAGTGAGCTTGGTATATAATGTCAGAGGTGGTTGGAGGGCGGAATGGAGCCCATCAATCATAGCTGCTACATTACCCTCGACTCAGATCCGACTTTCGACTGCCAAACAACAGCTTTTCGACTCTAGCCAGATCGCCAACATCAACCACTTTGCCAAATCAAGATAGACAGTCTTGTCGAAAAAGAAAGATTGCCTATACCACAACCCATTCTTGACGCCAACTAGCCGCCGCTACTGCTACAGCACTACCTCCGACTAGACACCAAACCTGTGCTCTTGTCCTACCGCCTGCGGACTTGACGCCCTAGTAGCCGTGACAGCCACGCCATCTACCCCAGTCATCACACTAGGAGCTTGCATTACAGTAGATTGTAACGTCATCTACCGCGCTGACCTCTCGAGTGTTCCTCATAACTTGTCTTCTCAGTTGTCAGTCTTGTGCTAGAGCGAGTCTTTGAAACACCGAAACCTCTCTTTCCCCCAAGATCGCCATCCTTCTGAGAGAAACCCCCACTTTTGCAGATTGCACGAGTGCACCAGCCGTGAGTATCGAGCTTCTTGGAGTCTCCCCTACACTGCGCATCGCGTGTTTTGGATCTCCTCGCTTACCAACGCCCTGGAAGCGGGTGCAAAACATGGACTTTATTGCTCCAAATTCCAACCTCCCCACAACCTCGGGTAATCTCGCTAACGCAGCCAAAACACTCTACAGTCACCCAAACAACCACAAACCCTCTGCTTTTCAACATATACCCTGCTGCAACCTGCCGCACACCCTTTTGCATCACCGAAAACCCATGGCCGACGCTGCCCGAAAATTCCGTCGAACGCGCTCGGGCTGCCACCAATGTCGCCGTCGCAAAGTCAAGTGCGACGAAGCCAAACCTGCATGTGGAAATTGCATTCGTCGCCGCGAAAAGTGTGTGTACGGCGTCGCAGTACAGTTTATGGAGGATGAATTGTACCAGAACACGCCCAACACGTCGTCCGGCTCCGAGAGCGAGCCCCCGCCCCCCGTGCGGCACTTCATCAACACGCTGTCCGCCGACTTTGTGCCCCAGCAGCGCCCCCGCGACGAGCTCTTTGCCTCCAAGGAGGTGTCTGTCAACTCGCCCAGCGCCCATCTCAACCGCCTGCTCGAGGTCCCTCTCGAGGTCCCCCAGCGCAACGCAGACCACCAGGCCTACTTCTTGCATTACTTTGTCTACCGGTTTTCGGCCGTGTTCAGCCCGTGCTCGGTTGCCCGCAACCAAAACGGCTCATCGTCTCAGGTCGCCTCATCCTCGACCCAGAACCTGGACCCCAACCTCGTGCGCCACTCGTCCCAGCAACAACAACAACAGCAGGCGCCTCACAACGACACCTACGCCATGCCGCTGCAGCCCGAGGCAATACTCAAGCTCGCGCTGCCTGGATCGGCGCTCCACTACGCCATCATGGCGGTCGCGGCCTGTATGCTCGCTCGAGACGAGCCCCACTGGATCATCGAGGCCATCAAGTACAAGAGCGAGGCCCTGCGGCTGCTGCAGCTGGAGCTGGACCGCCACCACTCGCGCACCCAGCCAGCTACTCCGCCACACACGGTCCTCCTCACCATGATGCTGCTGTGCATATACGAGATTAGCGACGGGTGCGCGGAAATATGGACGGTGCACCTGATTCCGGCGTGGCGGTACATCAACGAGGTGCCGTACGGGTCGCAGGACCCGGCCCTGCACATGGGCATTCAGTTTTTTGCATATCAGGACGTGATGGGACGCACCGCCTGCGGCTCCAAGGGCCTGTTTGACTCGAGTCTGTGGAACCGACAATCGACCAAACACAACGAGTGGATGGGCTGCTCCGAGCAGCTGACCGCGCTCATTGCCGACGCGGCCGACCTGTCGCGCGAAAAACGCCTGAGTCCGGACCTCGACATTCTCGATCTCTTTTCCAAGGCCCAGAAGCTGGAAAACGAGATTGGCAGCATCAAGGGCGTCGATCTGGCGTCTGTCATTGAGCAGGGAGGTCCCTTGTCGCCAGATATGGCTCTACACACCGTGGCGGAAATGAAGGCAGTAGCTGCCCAGATATATCTACGGTGCTCGCTGCTGCGACACGGTCCTGAACACGACTACATTCGGGGAAAGGTACGATTGGTCCTGGAAGCCGCCAAGTACGTGCTGGGCCATGGATACCACTGGACGTGTCTGCAATGGCCTCTGTTTGTGGCTGCCTCTCAGCTGTCTCCGTTTGACGAGGAGCTGGAGTCCCGCAATCTCGGCCGAGGCTTCATTCTGCCTGCCTTTGAGGAGCTGGACCGTCACACGCTTGGAAATTCCGCCAGGATCAACGAGGCGCTTATCCGCATCTGGAAAGTCCGCGACATGGAGTGTGAGAGCCGTCTGAGGGACGGCGAAAGTGACTGGCACAAGTTTGTGGCCCCAGAGTGCCATAAGCTGTCACTAGCATAGAGATATAGACAATAGATGCATGGGGAGGACCAGCACGAGCACTCGAAGAGTGCGAGTGCTTGCAAAACTATGTGTAGACAGTAGTGATACTGAGACTGGAGACTTCAAGTCTCGTACTCGTACTTCTAGACTGTACAGATAGTAGTAATTGTACCTAAGACACTGTAGACGTAGTAGACTGTAATCAGTTGACTAAAGACTGAAACAATCCATATCTACCGTCTCAGTCAGTGTCAAAATCAGGTCATTGTCTAGTCACCAGAAGTTTTCAGTCATACCGTCTAGTTGTACTGTCAGGTCATGGTCTAGTCTTGAGTCATACCATAGTCTAGCCAGTGGCACTTTCCACCGTCTCTGCAACGTACGATTGTCATGTTTATCTTGCCACATCACCCTTATTGCCCGTGGCCCTTGTTTACCTCGCTTGCAATACTCTCTCGCAGGTTTAGCTTCACAGTTGAGTTTTGGACCAGGGACTTTGTTTGACCGGGGTGGGTGTAAGCGAGATTCCGTACTCAGCGGCGAGTTTGCCCCGTGGACGAGCGTTTTGCGCCCAGGGGCAAGCTCCGACGGGTCTGAGGCCCACCCAAACGCCGATTGCCACGTACCCTCGTCCCAGATCCAAAACGGAGATTTACGCACATCTCGTATCTTGCACTTAAAATGGGTGAGAAAAAATCGACGAGGAGGGTCAAATGGGTGAAATAAAAGGTGATTCGAGTAGCTATCAGATTGAAATACCAACGCCATATGCTCAGAATCCTTCTACAGCACACCTCACCTTCACCAACTCCCCAACCCATCTGAATCAGGGACCCGGAAAGGTATGTATTCGGGCCGAGTTACACTCCACAGGTTCGCATTGCAGAGCCGCGCGGGGCTGAATCTATACAATGGACACAAACGCGGGTCTGTCTTGCAATCGCAGCGTCTGGGAGACACGGGAACCGAGGAACACAGCGTTTGGAGCCACGGACGCATTCACATGTATCAGGGCACCCCATGCGGACACCCAGCGAGCCCCCCACGGCGCATCCTCAACGTATATTGGCATTTAGCTAGTGCGGCTTTTAATAGACTCCAGATCTTCGCTGCGGCACGACGTATTGCTGTCAAAGAGAGAGGGCAGGAAGTGAGTGGAGTGGAGAGGAATTCGGAGTTCCAGAGCCCTTCGCTTCCAGGAACTCTACTTGTATCGCTTGGCGATTGATGCTTGGCGATAGATCAATCGTTATCAATCAGATAGGAGGAAGAGTCAGGGTTAGTGAGGGTTGTCAAAGTGGATGTCAACTGAACTTGGTAAACGAAGGGGTTCTTTTTGGTACTCGCCTGGCAACTGTTGTCACCCTCTATTTGCCACAGCCACACTTGTCGTGGTAGTCAAATATACTCAGCTTTGGGTATCGTATGCGAGAGTCTGATGGAATGCATGTCGGGTAAAGTGACCTGGCAAGGAGGTTTGGAGCTAGGAACTAGCGGTCACGTGAGAAAAGGTTTACCCGTTCTGAATTCTGAACTGTTGGCTGTGGGATTTGTCACGGCAGATAACAGAGTTGAAAAATGACTAAAAAAAAGACTTACAAAAAGCGTGGGGGAAGAAGAAAAAAAGATTAAAATAATAAAGAGAGAGTGGGGGATGAAAAATAAAAGGTTTTTCATTGGGAGAAACAGTGCCATCTTAATTGACCAGTTTTATTTTAATTTTATCAGTCAAATAAGAACTTATGATGGATTGTAACGAACAGGTCCAGCAGTGAAATGATGTTCACCCCTAAATAGTCACACTTCCTCTTACCCCCTCCCCAACAAAGTTCTGATAACGCACTAATGCACTCCACAGAGGAGAAAGCGTCACGTGCGCGGGCGTCTCTTTATTACTTTACCCCGCCCATTTATCCGCCTTCTCCACGTCACGGATAAACTCAACCACTCTCTCAGTTGTCCCCATTTCGCCAACCTGTCTATTCGCCGTCAAACATGGTCAACGTTGGAATCCTCGGTACCGGAGTGAGTATAAAAAAATTTGCCATTTTGTGGTGATCGGATCAAATCGGACCACCAAAACAATGCACGCATGAGAGAGCAAAAAAAAAAAAAATAACGAAAATTGCCAGCGTGGAGAAGAGACGGCTTTGTTCAAGGGTCGGACACTCTGAAGGCAACACAGTTGGCTTGCATGACAAGAGTCCAGGGTGCAATGGAATCGACGAGACACAATTGGGTGGTTTGCAGGAGTGGACACGAGTGCGTGAGAAAGGGAAAAAAGAGGTTGCCGAGATGCCGACAAGATTGCCAAGAGTTTTGAAAATTGAATGAAAGAAATTGGAAATTGGAAATTGGGGAAATTGGAAATATCAACCACTTTGGCCACACACACGTGGGGGTCACCCTTTTTCTCTCTTTTCTCCCTCCTCCCTCCCTCCTCTCTTTTCTCGATCTACAAGTACCCCTGGTAGAGTGATGTCAAGGTGCAGACAAGGTGTACCAAAGTGACAAGTGCCAAAGTGTCAAAGGGACTAGTGCGATGGATACGACAGGGACGCTAATGAGGTATTTTCCGGCCAGGGTCGCGAAAATTGCTTTTTGCAGCAACCAATTGCGCATCTTGCGACTTTGGGCTCGATTGCCGCGGTGTGCCTTATCAGACGGCTCGTTGCTGCGGTTCTGTGTAGTCATCTCTTACTCAGAGTGACACAAGCCGCGGCGTCGCAACTGTGTTGGCGTTACAATTTCCGAAGATTGGCAAACTCTTTGACTATCGGCGAATTTTAAGGGTCCGCGCAAGATTTTGCCCTTCTGGTGCTAACCCCATGGAGTTAAACCCGATTGGGCAGGTGCGACACAAGGCCACGCTGTCTATCTTTCATATCGCCTATTATCTCATGCAAGCCCTTGCACAGCCTCTTGTTCTCCTCCTCTTGTCTCCTACTTGCTCTCAAACATTGCCCCATTGTATGCATTCTCTCATGCTCAAACCAGCAGGTATGGAGCCATAAGCCATTTGTGAGACATGGGACTGAAACAAAACAGAAATATGAGGTTGATTTGAGTCGTCTTGAGTCGGGATTTGAGTCATGGTTTTTAACGAGGGCATGTTTCTTTGTTGACACTTGTGTCTGTTTAGTCATGTCCTTGTTTTGCATGGTTCCTTTTTGGACCCTTAAACTTGGACTTGTGTCTTTCGTTGAAACGTGGGGGTGTCTCATCTCTTTGTTGAACTTGTGTTAAGACACTATCACCGGTTCTTTGTGGTCGTTGTGCCTTTTATGAACATGATTCACCCTTGTGCCTTTCATGAACATGAAAATGTCACTGTTTTCCTTCTTCTCCTTCGCTAAACATGCCCTCTTTGCTCCACTTGCCCTTTTCCAGTTTTGAGACATTGCCCTTCTATTTTCATTTCAGTTGAGACAGATCGGCTTCATTTCAAGTCAAGACTTGTAGCTTTGGATCGTGCATGTCTTATTAAGACGTCCATGGAGTCATTCGCCCCGATTACATCATCTCCATAACTCCAGCTAACTCAGATTTTCGCCAAAGACGCCCATCTGCCGGCTCTTACTACTGTAGACGCCAAGGTCGTTGCTGCGTTCAACAGAACCGCTTCCAAGGCTGAAGACTTCTCTGCTCACGCTAAGCAGTCTGGTCATGATGTCACTGTCGAGCCTACCTTTGAAGCTCTTCTCAAGAACCCCGAGGTCGATGTAGTTGACATGCTCCTTCCCGTTCAGCACAACTATGCCAATCTCAAGCTCGCTCTTGATGCCGGCAAACCCGTTTCGTTCGAGAAACCCATTGCCGCTTCTCTGGAGGAGGCCAAGAAGGTCGTCGAGCTCACCGACGCTTCTCCCATCCCTGTCATTGTTCTGGAACAGTACGTGTACCACCAGGGCGTTGCCAAGGTCCAGGAACTGCTGCCCAAGATTGGCAAGCCCGTCTCCTTCATTTTCCAGGGCACTGGAGCCTACAACCCTTCCAACAAGTACGCTGCCACTGCCTGGAGACTCAACCCTGAGCATGTGGGAGGCTACCTTTCAGACGGAGGAGTTCACCAGGTGACTGTGCTCACCGAGTGTCTCAAGAGCAACGTCTCCCAGGTGAACGCGTACACCACCCAGCTGAGAGACACTTCTGGCGATGTGGACGTTCTGTCTGCTTCCATGAAGTTTGAGAACGGCGTCTTCGGTACCTTCACCTACGGATCCACCTTTGGAGCCACCAAGAAGACCAACACGCTGCAGATCTTTGGAATTGAGGGCTCCATCATCTACGACTGGTCGCCTGGATCCGACGATACCGTCACTCTGCAGGTGGGTCCCGACTCCAACAACATGGGCGAGCCTCAGGTGTTCACCGTGAAGGAGTCCAAGCACTTTTCGGTCGACTCGGAGTTCCAGAACTTCTTCGAGGCCGTGGAGAAGAAGGACAAGTCGCTGGTTGAGAGTAACCCCCGAAAGGCCTTCCACCAGTTTGCCGTCATTGTCGCCTGTGTCGAGTCTGCCAAGAAGGACGGTCAGCAGGTCAAGGTGGCCAAGCTGGAGTAAACAAAGACACAAAAGTGATCATTGGAGTCGATTGCAACCGGTGATGCTGGTGTTCTTTGATATTGTGTTCTTGTGACCTAATATTCTTGTGAACCTGATGTTCTCGTTCACAGATAACGACTAAAATAATCAACGTATGTCAAATCTCCGACTACCTGTAGCTTACTAAGAATAATCCCTCATTTCTCCTCTAAATGTTCACAAATGTAACAATCTTCCCCCGTACATGAACACATCTCACTCTCTCATTTCTATACATGTCCATGATTCAAACTGTGGCTTGACCTAGCGGATCAGATGACCCATACAGTGTATCGGACTACAAGTATTGTATGATTATTGTACGTACCGGTGCGCTAGCGCCCTCTGCACGTACGAAGTACTCGTAGCCACCTCACCTGTGTACACTATACTACCAGTACCTGTTACTTGGTGTCGCGCCTATGTGCATATGGCGCTAGTGCTAGCATCCACGCAAATGGACCGCGGCTAACCGCATGACACCAAAAAGTAGCTAAGGTGGATCAAAGTAGTCACAGAATGCGCATCCCACAGTAGCGCCTTGTCGGAGTAATTTTGGAAAAAAAATAAAAAAGTGATTTCTGGCAGGATCGAACTGCCGACGTTCTGCGTGTTAAGCAGATGCCATGACCAACTAGACCAAGAAACCAACTGTTGATTTCCAGAGGCGTTGAATCAATATAGCGGCGAGTTTGTATAAATGTAGCACGTCCTCATGAGTTGCAACCACGACCTCGAGGTTGTTGGAAAGGCTCTCGTTGATTTCGAGCAGGTTTCTGGACTGGCTCTCAGCCCCTCCAAAACAGTGCTTCAGCGAGTTGGCGGAACGGAGATCAAGCTTGCCCGTGCAGGCGAGATCTTCCCCACTGGGATGATCCCGGAGGGAGAGTCCGCAGGTCCCAAGACACCAGTCTTCTACGACGACAGCCATATCAACATTGGCTTCGTCAACGACTTCTGGCCAAAGGACCCGGTCACCGGCAAGGCACCCACGTTGCTCCCACGAGACAGAATCTTCCGGTATCTTGGTATCTACTTTGGTGGCGCCGAGGCCCTCGAGGCCCACTACCGCCAGTGGAAACAGGATAGACGGGATGAACTCTCTCGTATGTCTCTTTGGGGTCTCCCCATGTACAGTCGGGCTTGTCTCATCAACATCTACTTCTTCTCGAAGTTGGTGTTTGTGACTCCTTACGTCAAGGAGGTGGACGACACTTTCCTCAGAGAGTTGAGTTCCATGGCGGCCAAGAAAGTCATCGGCAACAGCAAGCGCTATGTCCCTGAGCTGATAGTCACCCCCATCGATCAGGG